>JAZHYW010006758.1:0-30239 GCA_037355805.1 Ixodes ricinus
GCCGTGCTGTTTTGACGCTGTGCTGTTTTGACGTGTGCTGTTTTGACCGTGCTGTTTTGTCGCGTGCTGTTTTGTCGTGTGCTGTTCTGTCGCGTTCCCGAGAGGAGCAGCAAATAAAAGCGTAACACGAGCTTTCCGCAAACTCTATTTGTTTCCGAAGCGAGCCTTCCCCGCAAATAAAGAAACTTGCGTTTCGGAAGCAGTTACTCAGTCTTCTCGTCGTCAGCACTGCGATGTTAAAGGGAGACAACCGATACCCAGTTACTTCGCGCACCATTGCTTACCTTTGCCGTTCCTCGAGCCACAATTCCTTCGTCAACCGCATGTCACGGAGGAGTGGTAAACCATTCGCCAAACCAAAAGCTGGTCTCAATAGAGCAAATTCGAAGCAGCGGGTCCACGGTAACGAGAAATTATCGCGACGCGTGAAAAAAGGCTAAATTGCTTGCCACCAGATGGCAAAGGTAAAGCAGAGTAATTGCAAGTAATTAAGCTAGGTGGCGCTAGGTATCGCCCAATTCATGTTCCACAAAAATATTTTAATTTGCTCACGCCACTATTGCGCTTCGGGTCCTCCGGGCACCTTTATTATACACACATATAGGTACATTACGCATACTACAAGCATCAGCTGAACATGTACATTCAGCGCATACACATACATGGTACATACAAACATCAATACAACAGCACACTAACCCGATTACTACTTCCGATTGATTGATTGAAGCGTTTATTTGAAACTCCACGCCTCTGGCTTGTGAGCCTCATGTGGCGTGGGGGAAGAGAAAGGGAGGTAGCAATCATACATGGGTAAATTACTTTCAAAATGTAATTTAATTACAATTACGATTACTTTGTTCCAAAAGTAGTTTAACTACAATTAGAATTACTACTACGCGAAAGTAATTAATTACAATTACAAATTCATTTGAAAAAGTAATGCATTTACTTTACAATGACTTCTTCCTGAGAGCTGCCCACCTTGGGCGATATAACTTTAAACGAATTATTTGGCCGCTGTATAAATGTCACGTATTGTAATTTTCTGTTATTAAATTTGTTAAAAGAATTATAGAACTTAACAGTTTGCAGTAATCTCCTGCATTCTTATATTTCCAAAAAATAAAAAAAGAAATTATTTTATATTTTTATTTTACTTTAAAACAAGTTCTTGACAGTCTACAGCCGCGGTTCGTAAAGTTTTGGAATATCGTCCAATCCGGTTCAGAAACGGTTCAAACGGTTAGGTGTTAGAGCAAACAGTAAATAATTAAAATTTATGCAAAAAGCGAGGATTGGGAGAGAGAAGAGCAGTGTAGCAACAGCGGTTGTATGCAAGGCAGGGTGAGTCGTGTAAAGAGACCTGCTTCTTCTTCGCCTCTATGTTAGAGTAGCACAACTTACTGTAAGTGGTACCAATAGACGAGCTACAGAAGAGGGACGTGAAGAACTTATAATGAAAATATAATAATTTCGTGCACAGTAAAAATCCCCAACCTTGACTGAAATATGTAAGTGAATATGCTAGCGAGGAAGACGCGTAACGAAAACCTCGAACCTCGCCGCCTCGACCGGATGATGTGATCGGAACCCAACCAGCTTGACTTCGAACCCCAATGCCCCCTGATGGGAATGAGAAATAAGAGAGACCCCTAGGAACACGAGCAACAGGAAGCGAACGAGACGAAGAGACAGATTTCAACTGCGACAGGAACGAAAAGGAACGTGAATGTAGCCCTCATTTATCAAATTATTTCTTAAAAGTTTCATTATATCTTTTTACAGTCTACAAAAGCGTTCATTCCGTTCTATCCAAGCCTCCCTTTCCCATTCCTCCTTTCACACCTTTTGAGAGGTTGGGATACACTCTCTCCCCTGTCGCTTTGGCTGTGCTGTCATCCCTGTGTCAGGGGAGAAAAAGCTCCGGCGCCGCAAAATCTTCCGAGTAATTGTAATTGTGCCTGAAATATTGCAATTACTAGCGCTAAAAAGTAATTAAATTACAATTACAATTTCTTTTTGCTAAAAGTAATTAATTACAATTACAAATTACTTGGACAAGTAATTAAATTACAGTAATTCAATTACTGTAATTGAATTACTGTAATTGAATTACTACCCAAGTATGGTAGCAATGACGATGGATTAGATGTACCATCCGATCTGGTGGACCGGAGGTAGGAGATAATAGATGAAAAGATGACTGCTCTATCCGAGGGTTCTAAGGACCTCGGGTGGATCCATTCCCATAGGGTCTTCGTTCGAAGCGGTGGTGGCAGGTTGTTGATCGCCACTGCCCGTTCGGGTGATGTCTCTGGACAGAACCTTACAATGAGGTTGCAAGTCGTGGGGACACCGCGGTGGGGACATCTTGGGTCACGGCCCGTGTCCTCCTGGTCTGTCCGCCTGTAGAATTTTGCAAGCCAGACGGGATATACCATAGTGCGAGTTTGCAGACTGTGCAGGGCCACTCGTTCTCATCTTGGAAGCCCTCGAGGGATCAGATGGTGGTTGGCAGGTAGGAGCGCAGCAGGACAAGCCTTCCGAGCTTTTCGTTTTTCTTTTTGTGTCTCATAGAGGTCGAAGTCTTCTTTGGCTGTAATATCCCGTTTCGACCTCTGCGTTTCCGCCTTTTATACCCGTTGGTTTGAAGGTACGGATTTCCTCGGCGACCCTAAGATACAAAAGTATACCCAGCATCAGGCCTGGGCAGAGGTACTCAGAAAAGTATTCCGGGAAAGAAATACTGAGATATATTAACAAAGTATTCTGGAATAGAAATACTGAGATACATTTCTTTTGGCTGTATGGGGTTATTTCGGATATACTCTGCAAAAGAGGAAAAATGTATCCGAGAATACAGATAATGAAATACAGATACTGAAATACAGATATTGAAATACTTTTATTCCTCGAATGACGTCATGTTCCGTAAAAATATTTAAGAATGCATTATAAGCTACGCAATGACCCATAAAACGCGAGTCCAAAATGTGGCGCAAGGAACGAACAAACCTGAATTTTCAAGCGAAAAAGACATCTCTCTTTATTCGTGAAAGGTTCTCGCAAATAGGGAAAAATGAAATTAATTGCACTTGAGTAGGAGAAGCTTCCCAAACAGTTCGTCATCAAGACAGCGACGGTTCGGTTTTAGTACAAGACCCGCGAACGAGAAAAGTCTCTCCACCGCTGCAGAGGAGCATAAGTTCGTATTAAAACGAATAAATACCGCCTTCATGGCTGGAAATTCCAGGAGCATGGAGAGATCTTTTCTCGGATCCTTAAGATAGCGGAAGACCTCGCCTTCACGTGAGTCTGTTCAGGCCGTGCCGAAACCGAAGAGTTACCATCTTTAAAGTCGTAGAACCCATGCTACGAACGAGTTCTCAAAGTCGAAAGTGTTTACCACTTTGCTGGATGTCCATCGCAGTTTGAAGAAGGGGTGCGAACAGGTGGCGAGTATCGCCTCATCATTTTTCATTTTGAAAATGATGAGGCGATACCTCCTCTTTTTCTTCGTCTCGAACTCCTCTTCCTCCATAGTTGCTTTTCCTGATACGGACTAGAAACCATTTTGTTCCCCAGTGAACCCCATAGAGGACAAAGAAGGACGATCGTTTCACAAAAGGAGTGAACCCTAGAAGTCCCACGACATTAGAAACAGCTGTCTGCTGTAAAATAAAGCGGAGAGCAAAGGCGAAATTGACATTCTAGGGTTTTTTGTTTGGGCCCTTTTCATGGATCTTTTGGTGACGTCTTCAAAACACTGCCCCCCCGAATGCAGCGAGATACCTTTGCCTGGCCGAGTATCGCGTTACAACCAATACATAGCAAGTATATTCCACTACTGATATACAAATACATTTTTTAAATGTATTTCGATAAAGAGATACAGATACTCAAAAGTATCTCTGAGATAGTATCGCGATACTGCCCAGCCCTGCCCAGCATGTTGATTTTTTCTTTAGTAATATTATACTTCTGAGACTATTTTGAACGGCTCAGGGAATGAATCTCTTTTTAAAAAGTAAACGCTGAAGCTGTAATTTTTTGAAAGCCAATACAATAAGCCGCTCCACTGCAGTTCCAAGCTATGTGTTTGCTTGTCCGCACAGCATGTCGTAACCAGTTTTTCTATTGTCGCATTTGTTTTTTCATTTCTGCTGTTCGCCTGTGGCTGCAATTGTCGTCTAATTAATCTCTGTAGAGTGGGTATTCACTCAGCTGCAAGCGATAGCTTCACGGGCAGAGAAATCGCTTTTAGATCAACTTGAATGCAGTTACAGCCTCGACTTGCGGCAGGTGTTAAGTGCACGGAGCTACGCCGTGGTGAGCTCGAAAACTTCTAGCGCTCATCCTAACGCGCCACTTGGAGGGCAGTTTCTCCTGGAACCGTGGTATATTTAAAAAGCAAAATAAAGGATAGCTTCTTCTTGTCTATATTACCTATCATCCTCTTTTAATGCCAAAATTCCAAACTGTAGATATACGTGTTTTCCGTCATATTTCCATACTGTTCAGTCCTTTCCCCAGAGCGCAATCGCTCTCGGGGCAGGGGAGGATTTATGGGTCAGGCCTGAAAAAGGGGGGGGGGCAAGGGGGGGGAGGAGTCTGCTGAGATATGACTGCACGGTCGAAACGTTGCCCAGATCTATTCTGTTGGCCCAATATTTGTTATGTAACCAAGAACTACTGGCTGGTGTATATCAAAGATTTTATTAAAACAAAGTTCACCTTCAAAAAGCTTAAGAGGGGGGGGGGGGGCGAGGGGGCGGTCGCCCCCCCCCTAAATCCGCCCCTGTCTCGAGGTGGAGACAACAGGGCACCGCAGACGACAGTTTGCGATGCCCTGTTGGAAAGATGCAAACGTGGAAAGTTTGCGATGCAAACTTGGAAAGTTTGCATCGCAGGCGACAGTCACATCGGCCACTGTGAGATAGGAGCTACGGTTCAGACAGACCAGCGTTCCAACATGACTATCCGCAGGTCGATCGATTGCACCGTAATCCCTCAAGCGGTCTTCAGCTCTTTAATGTAAAGCGGAATGTCAACCTGCAACACCCACCCCCCCCGATCACGGCCCAACCGGCGGTATCAATGACCGACAGCTTACATCATCTCATCTTGTTGTTACACCACTGAGACGCGAACACACGCGTCACATCGGCGATAATTCCAGTCTTCTGTTCACAACGCACAACACTGTCATCGCGATGTCGCTGCTATGTTGCTGACACGCAGAAATGTTTCCTTAGAAAGAAGCATAGGTTTCCCTTAAAAGGAAACCTATGTTCCCTTAGAAGCGGAGACACTTTCGTCCTTTCAGGACGAAAGTTTCTTTCCTTTAAAAAGAACATAGGTTACAAGAGCGTTCCTCCTTTTAGAATGACTATAGTGACACTTTTTCTAAGAGTGTTCTTTAAAGATGGAATTATGAAGGCTGTATTCAATGATAAATCGTTGGTTGACCCATCCATGTAAACTACAGTAATGCCAACCGTAGCATTATCAAGCCTGACAAGTGTGAATTGCTTTAGCGTGGGTCAATTTTTTCTCAATTCCAGGTACTGATGTAAAATATTTGCGCAGTTATATATCCAAAGTTATATATCCAATTTGCCGCAACATCCGCTGAAGCAAACGTCAGGTCGAAAACACAATCATTGACTTCTCGATGAACATATGTTGGTATGCCGTCGTTCAAAGCTTCTAGATGAAGCGAAAAGGTAATATTCTCGCGTGATTTTCCTCTTAGAATAGTTCGGCTCTCTTCCCAATTAAAGTTGTGTGCGTTAAGGTCGCAACAAAGAATCAAATGACCGGGGCATTTAAGTGCTATCTAGCATAAAGCACCCGCATCGCAGCTCTTGCTAGAGCCAGGAGCGACATACGCCGAAACAACAGTGAAGTCCCCGGCTCCGACGCGAATAGTGGCAGCTATACAAATTCTGCTTTCTTTGTGGTAAACGCCGAGAGATCCACCGGACTGTGCGACAGATCTGCAGTTACAAGCAGCGTTGCTCGAGAATGACCTTTCCTTCGCACTGGTGTGCTCTGGTAAATAATGTAGGGTGAGAGTTTGAAATTGTTAGGTCGGGTCATCGGTTCTTGAATTGCAATGACGTCAACAGGAGAATAAAGCAGGTGCTCTAGAAGCTCAGGAAGGCGTTTGCGAATGCCACGGATCTTCCACTGAAGAATGGATGCACAGGTTAGACGAGCTTTGTTTCTTCCACAATGTTTAACTTTCGGAGATAGATACCCCGAGGTCGTCCTGGTGGCAGAGATTTGTCTGGCAGATGACGGCACTAGCATCCCTCAAAAAAGGGGGAGCACCGCTTGAATTGTGGTAGTGAGTATCATTGCCCAGGATTCATCGACATTTTTTAGTAGGGTGAGAACAACCTTGGCTGCGGTTTTCACGAAAGGTATCCACTCGGTCATGCCTACTACAGATGAAGTGGACGGTCGTTTGCTGCATGCCTTCCTGAGACAGCGTGGAGGGACCCCGCTGTGGGTTGTGAAATGGTCTGGGGAGCTTCAAGCGCAGATGCTTCGGAAATGTCTTTCGTTTTCATGTCGAGTATATTTAAATTTTGGGATCTCTTAGAGATGTTCCTCCAGGTTTTGTTTCCTTGAGAACCGACGCGTGTCGTGATGGTGACTCCATCGCTTTTTTGGGGTCCTCTTCCTTTACTTGCTCTGTTGTATCCTTGAGCTCAGTGGCAGGCGGATGTTTTGTGATTTTAGCTGTCTGTTTCAGTATCCTTCAGCACTGGAAAGAGATTTTATACCCCAAGGTTGACTTGGCAGCACGAAAGCCCACCAAGTTGTATTTTGAGCACGTCTTAATCTCCCCTACGACCCTTCGTTTCGAGCAGGAACGTGCTGTAGCTCCAAGACCCTGGCAACAGTTCACACATTTCGCAGGAGTCGACTGGCATGTGGTGCCGTTAAATCATGATGCTTTCTATAGAGCTCAAACGCTTTGAGGCGTTTGCAGGCAGCTCGCTTGTGTCCGAACCCAAAGCAATTGAGACAATATATTGGCTCTTATTGAAAAGGAAAGACGGAGTGGCGTACGTGACCCAGCAGAACGTGAGATGGTAGACTCTCGCCCCAGAAAGCGACCTTTACGCTGCTGGATTTCCCAGGCGTCACACGCTGCCAATCTTAACGTTAGACCTAATCTAAGAGGCGATGACATCGTTAGAGAGCTCTTAGTCTACGTATTGAGATCATGCCAAGAACATGTTGGTCCAGCCACTGGGGAATATAACGTAACGAGGATTCAACAGAGTGATTTCATGTTCAGCAGTGTTTTCGTTGCGTAACCATATCTGGGGCCCTATGTTGCACTTTTTGGACTCCCACGGCGACTAAGGAGGAGGAAGTGACGTAGGCGTGAATAAACGTATCTTAGCAACACCACGCATCTTTCGGCTTACCAATTTTGGCTAACTTTTTTCTTTTGTTTTCTTCTGCAGAATTTCGTCATCAGCGGCTCCACCAATCAACATCCAAAGGGTGTTGTTGACGTCACTTCCCTCTCCTGGTCGCCCTGGCAGTCTAAAAAGCGCAACATAGGGACCCAGGTGTCAACTGCGATGAGATTCAGTCTACTGTTAAATCGAACCTCGAGAAAGCACTCGGAACATGCCTTTTCCAGTGCTGTTGACACCTTCAGACTACTGAGCGGAGTAAATGCGGTCTCCTCCTTCTCAGGGGCGAGTACCACAGTGAGCCATTCTTCGACAGGTTTCAGTGTAAATGCCGTCTCCGAGCTGGAGTTTGAGCAGCGTCTTCGTGTTCTTTTTCTTCATTTTTTAGACGGTGCTTTGTGCGACGGACCTCTGGTATCGTCGTCTTCGTCCATGCTGTTGAGTTCCGTAGACAAATATCCCAGAGATTCATCGGAGCAGACAGTGGCCATCAGTTAATGGTGACGCTGAAGGTGCTCCGTTCATTTGAGGTTGCGCAGGTATTAGGCTCAGAGCCATATTAGCAGCATGGGAGATATCAACTTGGGCCGATGTCATGTTCGTTCACATGAACAGAAAGCAGCTGTCGAAGGCTGCATTGCTCTCTAAAAGAGGACTCGGTGGCGTTTTTCCGTGCTCTATCAGGCACGCTGACATCCAGATGCACTGGGCGTAAATATTTAACTCTGGTCCGTGGACTTCAATGTAAGGAAATAGGAAAATTACCAGGAGTTGAGAAGATTCGTCGCTCCCCAACCAAAACACTTCGTCGTCTTCTTTTTTTTCTTTTTCTTCACTCGGCGCAGTACGGAAATGAACGGCCCTTGAAAGCGAAGGGCGTCGGAGCACCTGCTCGTGGCACGTGTCTTGCACGTCTCCACAACAATGGTTGGCGGTACTTGTTAAAGGGGCGATGCAACAATTTTTGTACTTTGCGCAAATACCGCTTAGAACGGATCCCTGACGTTGATGACCTATGAAACACGCGTTCTTTTTTCTCCCCACGCAATAGAAGTCCCAGAAACAAATTAAAAAAAAACGAGCAGCGTTCACCCCCTCAACTCGCAGTCAGAACAAGCGGCCACGTGACCTGGAATGGATTATATGCCGCCAATGTTGATCATAGCCACGCGCTGGGGTTGGCAAAGCACAGGACACGCGCTGAGTTCTAGACATTGTTATGGCTCGGCTATTGTCGTCGTTGAAGCGATTGGACACGGGCCACTACCCGAATGCTTCTCGAGCTAGTAATTATCACGAGCCCAAATCGAGCGGCCACGCAATGCTCGGGTCCAATCTATGAACCGCATTCAAATATCGTCACTGGGGTGTACTGCGATCCCCACGTTACGTCATCAAATTTTGCAAAGAGAGATTGAATGAAAACGATCGCTTTTGTCCTTGAAATTACACCGCAACAAAGGAGTTTCTTGGCCAGTGGCGTTGCGTGCGAGTATCCTTGAGTCCCACCAGTGCCAGTAAGCTCGTGTAAAGTGAAAAACATTCCAAATGAATATCGTTGCGCAGCTCCCTTTAACACGCCTTTACCAGGGGGCTTTCGAAAAATGTATAGTATACTGTTACGGTGAAAAGGGGGTTTATTTACAGGTGATTTAGATGTTAGGAGATAGAGATGATATTGCCCGTCGCCAGCAAAGAAAGCAAATAATCCTCTTCTTCTTCTCTCCACCAACTCCCTGCCAGACTACCTTGTCTTTATCCTCCTAATAATATAATTACTCTAGAAAGTATAATGGATTCTACGAGCCGTTGGTTACTCGCAAAAAATATTACTTTCCAAGTCTAATGAAAACTAGCATGGTGGAAGGAACGCAACGCGCGTTGGCAGCAATGAACAGTTTAAATGATACATGGAATCGCGCTCGTGTCCAGAGTGTCCCCTAATCTGGCCACGGAGAGTCGCTGTGCGTGACATCTTCCTTGGCCCATGTAGTCACTCAAGACGGATGATGGCGCTAGCACTGATACCGGATCTCGTTGTTTTCAAACATCGAGGCGGCCGGGTTCCCTAGGTCACTCCCGATCGCCGAGATTGCGGAGGCCCGGACGAAGAGCCATTTACTGACCGGACAAGTTGGCACCGAGAGAAACACCAGCGACGCGCACGACGCTCGGAAGCCTCGCAAAATGGTCCCGTAGAAGTCAATGTGAGGGTGAACCGGGCGAAGGGTGTCCACGAACGGGCTCTTCCATAGCAGTTTGGCTGGCTTGGCCACCGGGGGCTTAAAAGTTAAAACGCTTTGTTCGGATCTGGCAACCGTGGGTGCATCACAATGAAAATTTCGTAAGAGAAAATGGCACTGTGGATTAGAGTAGACTAGGGGCAACGAAGAGGAGGCTACAGTGCTCGTGAAACTATCTAGGCAACAATTGAACCAACTAACTTGCACAGGTAGGGGACAAGCGGTACAGTGAAATGGGCCGATCATCGTTTGAGAGCAGAGGCAGTGAATAAAATAAATTTTGACCAAGGACGTAACAGACATGGAGGACGCGCAGTGGGCGCGTAAAATCTATAAATATCTGTATATGAGGAGTCTGAACATGTGATAGACGAAACGGACACGAAAGCTTAGGATGAAATTCCTGCAGACAGGCAATGGGGTGGAGCAAACCTGTTTAGTGCAAAAGGCAGTTAAGGAGGCAAAAGGATGGTTGTGAGAGGAGAAAATGCAGGGAAATCAGCTTTAACGATTTATAAATTACAAAAAAAAATAAAGAAGGAAAGTTTATTTGACAATTCAAGAGGAGCGATCTGCTGTTTGAGGCGAGGACGGGGATCTTAAGAGCAAAAACGAATGAGGCCAGAATTTAAAGACACAGACACAACGTGCACAGTATGTAAGGAGGAGGCAGAAACAATGAAGTATGTGATTCTAAAATGTGAGGAGCTTAGTCCTGCCCTTCCCGAAGGGTGACAAACGTACCGGTGGCCCTCGGTTTGGCTGGAGAAGATGGAAGACTGATATAAAAGCCTAGAGGCAAAGAAGATGAGATTGAGTGCTAGTGGAAATTTTCTATGGAAAATTGAACCCAAGTACAAACAACCAGCACAGCTGAGGGACAGGCGGGACAAGAAAATTGGGGCTCCCTCCCGTGCGGCTCTGGCCCAAAGTCTCAACCCTATAGCCCCCGTGGTTCCGGTGTTGGGGTGACGCCGACAAGTTTCGACCAAAGGAAAATTAGTGACTCCCTCGCCGAGGGGGATAGGCGGGGGTGTGCTTTTAGTTTTTTGCCCGATTCCCCGAAGTTCTTCTTGGCGATCACCCCCCTCCCCCTTTCCCGTGCTGGTGACAGTCACAAAAAATGCAGTGGCTTAATTAAATTGGAAGGAATTATGTTTTCTTTTTTATGCCAGGTGGCGCAAGCTACCGCCCATTATAAAGAATACAACCGTCAATATCCATCAATCCAGGTCTGACTATCCAGACGATCTACCAATATCAAAATGGCACCGCGCAGACGCCGTACTCGCAACCGCGTACAGACGAAGCGGCCGGCTGACAGGTGATCGGACGGCAGGGAAGCTCCCCTCGGCTGCGCTTTATCGCAGTTCTCCGCAGCGGTGCGCAGGTCAGGCGGCACTAATGGAGCCGTATCTCGCCCCCGTCCGGAACCCACTACCCTTGACTCCCAAATGAAGGCACCATTGTCCCGAGTCAGAGACAAGGGCAAGGTGCTCGAGCCGCTCTGCAGTCGCTGCGCCAGCGTATAGAGCCTTGATTGAAGAGAGGGTCCAACCGTGGGGACCGTTTGCAATGTAATGACGGACGCTCCCTGCGCCAACTGATTGAAAGTGCACATGTGCTGCGTTGGCCACGAGAGAGGCGGAAAGGCTCAGACACTCGCAGACGACCGACGCTTGCGTCAGCTCCTCGCACCCTGTATTGCAAGCATAAATCGAGCAGTTGGAGACTCTTCGGAATCTAGGCTCTCTGTGCCAGTGTGTGTAGGAAAACAAGATCGCTATCGAAAGCGGAGAAAGTGGACGGGAGAGCGCGTTCAGTGGAACGACGTAATCCGAAACACTGAGACCGGCTGTTGTGCCGTATTTTTCTTCTTCTTTTTATTCGAAGGATATGAACCGTAAAGCCGTAATCGTCGATTCGCTGATCCGACCACGCAGCCTGGCATGTGCTCAACGATGAGATGTATTCAACCCCAAGTTAGACTCGCGATAGCGGAGCTCGGCAGGGGCAGGGGGCAGCAGGCTTCTTTGTGTTCACTGGACCATTTCGATAACATGCAGCGGTACTGGTTAGCGCCGAACTGCATCATGTTCAATTGTCATGTACGTATCACGACTGTTTATTCAGCTAGTTGGTTCTATACTAACAATTATTTTAAGAACGCAAACGAAGAGAAAACAAAAGACATGCCGTACACTAGGGATTGGCGCTAACTTCCAACCGATTTTATTGCAATTGGGGCTGGGTATCAATTAAAAATTTTAGTACGATCCATCTCGTCTCCTTAATCGATTGATGAATCGATTAGTCGGTCGCGTATATTTCCACGCATAATACCACCAAAAGGGCAACAGCCTATTATTCCAAAGATTTTTTTTTACTGCTCCGATAAACTCAGCAGCATGCATTTTCAGGAAAAAACATGCGCGGTTGAGTGCTGTCAAAAGACACTCAGATTGTTACTCCAGCTGAAAAGGCATAGGAGTATCCTCGTATTCTCTGACATGGCAGTGTTACTTGCTTCATCACAATCACAATTGCTGCACTTGATAGGCGCTCGAAGGACGTTCAGTCAGTTGAACCACGACTGCGACAACTTTAGAAATGAGGAAGCTCTGCGATCGCCACCGCAGTTTGCCTTCGTCGCGTATGCTGTGGAACGATAGGGTGACACATACAGGAGTCTTTGCTGGACCGTCAACGCCGTAGCCCATCGCCATTGGGCTGCGCGACTCGCGGCTGGAGCCTCAGCGAAAGCCCCCCCACACACACACACTGGATATGGCGACCGTTGTAGTCGATGCGGTTTTTGATATTGTAGTTGTCGTAGTGAGGCATAGGGCATAGGGTGTCCGTCGTCGATGTTGCCGAATCCTTGAAAGCACGCCACCCGCGGGATTCGATCCTGGGTCCGCCGCGTGTGAAGCGGGCGCGTCACCACCGAGCCTCACCACAGCTTTGACTGGGTCGCCTCTCTGTCCTGTTTTTGTGATCTGTTTGTATTCGTGTTTAAACAACCTGAACTTAGTCTGCCTCGATTGGCGACTTGTCTCTCAGCTGTAGATGAGCAATCTAGCCAGTGCAGTACAACCGCTAGCCTGGGGTCTTTAACGTGCACCAACGCAGTAGCGGTACATGACCGTACGTCATCCAGATCGAAACGGGCAGGGGAGGGGATGGAACCCAGACACCCTGGGTTTTGTAGCGCGAACTCTCGACCCACGTGCTCCGAGCTGGTGCGCGCTAGCCCACCGGAGACGCTGATCCCCCCTTCCGTTTAGGGTGATGCCATTCTTTGCAGTACCCGATGCTGACTGCACGTGCTCTCTGGACAAATACGATGAAATAGACGATAACAAATAGCCGCCGTAGCACTGTAAACGCCAAGGGCTCGTGCCGGGAAACCCTCTTTCTCGCGCTCCGGTAGAAATAAAAGATACAAGTGTTCGGAACAAAATGGTGAGGAGTCCATTTTGTACCGAACGCGTTTGTTCACGCGCCTCGCGGTGCGTGAACGCGTCGCCATGCCTAACGACTTTGCCGTGACTTGTCGCAGCTATCGCCGTGACTGTACCGTGGATTAACTAATAACTGCTCTTTTTCTTCTTCCTTTTTTTTTACCGCCTTGAGATGTGACTTGCGGCGCTTGTCCAAGCTCATCCTGATCCATCTACCATGTTGTAATGTTTCGAGTCTTCGCCGTTCACGATCACCAGTTGCCGCGAATCGCAGAAATTCTTCTGAACCCTTTCTAAGTCTCCTTCGGAGACAAATCGGTCGCCTCGAAATGATTCACTAAACCGCCAGTTTCTCAAAGACTTGAACGATTCGCGCACCCAACCGTTCGCGTCAAAACGTTTAACTAAAACTTCCTTATGAGATGCAGAAGGCACGCACTTGTCTGCAACTTTCTTGCTTAAAAACACGTCTAAAATATTGATCTCTAGTTTCTTCCCTTTAAAAACTTCGTAATTTCCAAACGGGGTTAACGCACAACGCTTACAGGTGTCAGCGAGTTTACCCTCTATGGGTATCTTCGTACGATACTCGTAGTTCTGTCATTGAAACAACGACCAGTCTGTTGCGGCCGCAACTCAAAGGAGCTTTGCAGACAACCTAATACAACCTCGACATAAGATAATGTTTTTTGGGCATAAAAAACGCTTTTTCTCAGTTAACGCTGAAGGTATCAAGTTTGCGAGGAGCAGAAGAATGAAGGTTAACACCGCATGTACCAGTTACCAGGTTTAGGTCGTGCAAAACCTCATGCACAGAAGGAACGACCTGCACAGTTTTTTGCTGACTTGTTTGTGATTCTGTTCCGTATTACGTGCCCCTTAATTTGCTGTGGCAGGCTCTTTTACTGACAAGTGTTTGCGAATGCAGCGGCAAGAAGCCGTCGGGCTTAAAACCTATAATAAAGACTTCCAGGCCGAAAACTGCCGGCAAATCGACACCAATTGAGATCAGGCCAAGGACGCTTAGAGCGATACCAACCCCTTGAACGGAGCCCTGCGTTGTCAAAAAGAGTTATGAGTAGGGTACGCGACTGCGCGTGCATATTTTACGCATAAGCGGACGTGCAGGAACGCACTAAAACTCTCAACGAAAAAGAAAATACGACTAAAAAACTACGTGACACACTTTCGTTTTTCATGTTCCGATCTCTCCACTCCGTCGCTCACGTAGTGCGAAATTCGATGTCAAAGTCAAATATTAATTCTTTTACAAAAGGTGTTTTCATAAAGATGCATACAGGTGGGTTCCCGTAGTCGCCGTTTTTGTGCGGAATAAAGACAACGTGACTAAAGGAAAATAAACTTATATTCTGCGCGTGTTTAGAAAGCACGGAGTTGTGTGCCAGCACGACTGCTAGTTTGGGGTCGTTAACTACGCCGGTACAATGCTGACAACAGCGGGAAGGGGTGAGTATTGAGCCCAGGATGTCAAGGGTTTCGACCCCTGTGCTCCGAGCTCGCCAACGCACTTGGCCTGCGATCCACCCGCGACCAAAGCCGCAGTGGTCTTTGCGCGCGAAATACATGCACGAAAATGCAGTGGCGGTCTTTTTCCTTCCCTTCACGTTGACGCAACGTTACTAAAACCCTCAGTTGGGAAACTCACCATTGAAACTTGGGCCGCTGGCATCCACCGAGACCGAGCTAAATACGACAACAGCGCCACTTTTTATCATTCGTCTTTACTGTGGTCACCTTGAACTTTCAGACGCATGCTTTTGCGTACCAACGGTAAAAATATCTTTTTGTAGTAACTTTTATTGGAGTTTAGTACAAGTTGAGGGCGCGTGGGTTTTCTAAAATCTTTAGTTTGCAAGGTTTTGCGGCACAATTAATATTGTTTTTATACAACCATGCCTGAGCGGTGATTTCAGGTAGCGCGTGCCGACCTAGGCGCATCTTAGTTTCGGTAGTAAGTCGCGGCGCGTCCGCTTGGAAGTTGGGAGACGGGGGTGGCACCCTGTAACCTCTTCCACTGTATCTGTTTCGGCGCCATAATGGCCAATTTAAGCCAAAATAGAAGTCGCCTGCAGTTCCTCAAGTGGCCGCTGTGGGAGAAATGGCGGCGTTGCGCTCGCCATTAGCCTCGGTTCTCGAAGACAGATCGGGGCCACTTTTTCCAGAGCCGTCTCTATGGCAGTTTCCCAACTGAGTGGTTCTGGTAACGTTGCGTTGACGGAAGTATAAAAAGAAAACAGAGTGCGTCAGAAGCGCCGCCAGATCATGTCTTCTCCTGCGATCCGATGATTAAAGTTGACAAAGACGCACAGCAGCCTATCGCTATGTACTCTATCTCGGGTGTTGCGTGCAGCAAAGGCAAAGGCATAATAAGCGCGGGGACATGACTTTCAGGATTTGCTTTCCTTTCGCGAGTACTCACGAAAATAAAGCAAATTTGAAAGCCACGCTCTAGCACCTGTGCTTTTGCCTCTGCTGCACGCAGCTCGTGAGATGGAGTATAGAGTAGGATCGCCGAGGTGCCAGCGTGAACTACGATAAGATGAGTCAGGCGTAATAATGCCACGCTCCAGAGTGTTTCTGCCAATGACACCTGAGCGCCGTATCGTTGCTGCTTGGATTTAAGTCAGCGTGTAGTCACAGGCCAAAAGAGTCACGAACACATGCACAAAACTAAAACGCTTTCGGCGCCCCGCTGTGCTCGGATTGCATTAACCGGGGATGCTACACGTAGAGAAATACGAGCTGTGAGGCTTTCGGCACCGTTCCATTGGTCCGTTGGCTCTTAGCGTCGGTCGAACTCTCGCTCGGTCAGCGATAGAGTCGTAAAATATCGAAATGATAAGGATAAGGTTATTTGCTCCAAAATCCGGGTATTGCGCTGCCGATAGGGTTGCGGCATTAGCCGAGAAGAATGCGCACGAAGAAAGCAGCGCGACATACTACACTGCGTGAATGATTACATTCAACGGGATCTGAACGAACGTGGGTGATTATATTCCCGCGTTTTATCGGGCTTGGGGCGTAGCAGCCTTGCCGTGTAACCTTTCCACAATCGGTGAGAAGACCTCGCGTGAGGTAAACACCCCGACGCCCGACCGGAGATCATATTCGTGGCGCCTTATCAAACTATATCCGAGCCGGACGAAACCGATTTCGAAGGTCAATCAAAAGACATGGCAGTTAGGCTTCCTTTCCACGCCAAGCGCCCGAAGTGCCAATCACCACCGTTGCGGAAGCGGGGTTCGGCCAATGACGAGGCAGAAAACAAGTCTTCGCACGGAAATCAACCGTCAACAGCAGCTGAGCACGCGCGTACATCATGCTCTCTGTCCCATCACGGACGTTGGCACGCAGCGTTTTGTTGGCCTCATTAATACGCACTCACTTCGTAGATTGCAATGATTAGCTCCGCCCTGCGAAGACGCGCAATTCTCTCTTCTGGCACGCTGGCTTACGCCAGACTTTTACCTATACTTGTACTTAGTTACTTTTTGTGGAGTAACAGTTACCTTTGAAGAGCAGGAACGAGTGACGTATTTTATTTACTTTGTGATCAAGTAACGAATCAGGATATACCTCCGAAGAAGAACGTGCGCAACGCAAGTACCCGGCCTACTTCTTATCCCCGCTCACGACTGCAATTCGCGCAAAGATGTAAACGCTAGATAGACCATAAAAGAAGGTGCATAATGTATGCCCGTACAGCCACAGGTATCCCCGAACGAAAATGTCAAAAAGCGAGAAATACTTAACGACGACATATATTGGAAGCGGTCACCGCATCATAAAGGACATATTCGGAGTAGCGAGAAATAACGGCTTACTTTGAAGCTGAAGCAACGTGTTCATTTTGAATCGCAATAACGAGGTAATGTACTGCGTTACTTTTTGACTGAGTAATCGGTAGCGGGAATCAGTTACCTTGTTTCAGTAACGCGTGCATGTCTGTCTTACGCGCTGCGGAAGAATCCCACTGAAACCAAGTTTCGCAACCTGAGAAACTGGCATTAGACAAGAGCAAGCTTGACATCCAATCCTGCGAAATCTTCCGTTTCGTTACAAGGACGTGATTAGAAGATGTTTTCCGTCTTTTCCTTTTAAAGAAAGCATGTTCCGATGGAAAGTTCTTTGCCCGCTTTGGAGGTCGTTCAGGACGCGGTGGCTGACGCGATGCTGGAATAGACGTTCAACCCCGTCGGATTATTGATGGCAGCGGAATAGCAGCACGCGGTCTGTCGAGTGGCTAACGGGCGGTTCAATTGTCGGGGAATGCGCGCACTGAACACCGATTACGAGGAACATTCCACTTCTAAAACTATAAAAAAAAAACGGAAAGAGTACTTCGGGGATGTACATATTAAACAGAGACGATTTTTTTTTTCACATTATTTTTTATAATACACTTGTGTTCACCAAAAACAGTAAAAAAAGAAAAAAGTCCGGCTGCCGCGGAATGTTACCAATTCCCCCCTCTATTTGTTGAATTAATTTATATATAGGAGCATCTTTGATTAGACTCATGTTATTTTATTGAAACGTAGACGTTTCAAACATCTAAAAGAGTCGTTTCTTCCTTTCGCAACCAAATCTTGAACGAACTAGTTCGCGCAGCGCACGAATAATGCGCCAAACTTTCTTTTTTTCTTTTTGTTGCCAACGGGTATAGAATTAGTTAATTTGCACGTCTTTATGCGCGGACAAATCGACTGGATCGATACGGGGTTCAGTTGCGAATCACGATGCCGAGAAAACTCTACTCTTTCCTGATCTTTTTTTAAACGAATATTTACTCAGGAATTTAACCACGCGCCGTGTGACTTAAAACGAAAAGGCCAACAAAATCAGCATTTTGGCGACCCGGAAGAATCTAGCAGGAGCCCGTTCTTCACGTACATAGTCTACCGTCAACGATTAAAGATTCGGAAGACCCTATCAAGGTTGCTAATGATGTAGCTTTACACGAGCAATGTACGTTGCTCGCTCGGCTGATAGGAATGAGGCATCATGGTTGAGTTACGGTTCTCGCTTGGATAGATAGAAAGGAGCTCTGAAGCCACGCGAGCAACTAACGTTTCTTCTCAGAATGTTGGTTTGCCGATGATTGCTTACAAGCAGTTTCTGTCAGATTCGCGAGCAGTGTCCGATAAATACCTGTCTGGTGGTAATAAGGCGCTATAATTTCAGATAGCTCGAAATATAAAAAAAAAATATATATACTGTTTCCAAATTCTATTCAAGTCGCTAGGGTGATACGGATTCTGGGGCACACTGTAAATGCGCAGTGACCGGAAATGTATTATACTGAGACTGTCTTCACGACATCCAGTGAATGATCCACCTTTCTTGTTTCCATCTCATTTAGTGTTCACGGTGACAGTTACACCACGCGCAGAGAATTTAATCTCGGAGGAAGAAAACAAACGTCAACAGCACTGAAATTAGCTGACTTCTTTATTTAAAAAAAATGCAGCGGATGCCTATTAATACACGCGAGTGTAAAACACTCTAAAGACATTTCCTGTAGCTTTAATCTTTTTTTAAATTTACAAATATATTGCTTTTTTTATGACGGATATTTTAAAACTGCCAGTACGAAACACAACAGCGTTTTCTCGCTGATTGAGATATTTCCTCAAGTATTATTGTTATGCGAATATTCAAATTTTCGAGTATTAGGTTTGAATAATACGCTGTTCGATATCCTCGTCGAGGTGAACTGCGATATTCGTAGATTTCGAAGTGTTGACCGCGGCACGTCAGCCCCGTCTAGTCTGCTTCTCCCCGAGCACTCGTGCACTGCGCGGAAGCAACTGCCCCCGGATCAAGCGGGATGCTCATGTGTCCCCTTGCCCGCAGTGCAAAGGTGCTCGGTGAGCAGCACACTCAGCAGGGCTACCCCGCCGCAGAGTCGTATATAGAGAGAGGTTTGGCCATTCATTGGGAAGTATAGGGAGGCAAGTGAGGAGGCGCCATTAGCCGAGAGTGGGCTGGGCGCGTTCCAGGCCGTCTTCCTTGAATTCGAATGAGGGCGAGCCAGAAGCCGCGAATGTCCAGGCCCTGACGGTGGTCTGCCAAGACACAAAATTAATAAGTTGCGTCGCAGTAACTCTCGGGGACTGAAAATATGGTGCACGTCGAATCCGCCGATCACGGCCATGTAAAATCAAATTCTAGGAGAGCCACCGACATGATCCGTACGCCAGAGCGCCGAGGGCCGGGGAAGATGCCATCCAACTTACAGACTCCGACCGAGCAAAACAGAGTTCAAGCGGCACGATTCAATTCTTACACCTTTTCGCATGATCATAATCGAAAACATCACGTGCACTACGTTTTCGAATATGAAGAGTTACCTCTATATAACTCTTACGCAATTGTTGAAATTGTTTCTCGCTTCTACCGCTAGGAGATTATTTTTAATATTCTGGTTGGCCAGGAGAGCACGTGGAGCCTCTTATCTGCACCTCCTGCACGCCCTGGCTCTGCCCGCTTCTCACATTCACCGTGACACTTTCTATATACGGCTCTGCCCAGCCCGCGATTATGCAGCCGAGTAGCACTGTTGGGCAGCGATGTCTTGACAACTCGCGCTCATCATTCGTTGCTTGTTTTGTGGTTGTTTGTTAGATGCGACAGCATTTCAATTCCAGGCAGCTCCCCACCCCCCTCCCTTCCCCACCCCTTCCCCTGGTTCAAAAGACAGAACAAAATACTCAACGCGCTCCAAGGGGAATCGAGCCTATAAGATTGTGAGCCCGACGCTCAGCCACTCCGCCAACGGGGCGGCTTTTGAAGGAGTAGTTGTTGATAACATTTTTGTTCACCGGCGTCCAACACCGCCCGGAACGTACAACTCGTGCAGCCAGAGGCGCAATCAAAAGCGAGAAGCAAGCGCTTGTGTCCGAAATTGCGCAGGGATTTCACAGCGGAACTTTGGGGAAAGGGACGTAGTGCGTTGATAGTCACGTCGGGTGTTCGAAATGCATTGCAGCAACTAACTAATATATGTGGAGAGGATGGGAGGCTGGTGGAGGCCCTGAGTTTTTAGTAATGACAGAGTCTTGAGTAATGATGTCTAACGACGAAAGGAGGGAACCCCCAGAAAATAAAGAGACATTGCAATAGAACATGTAGAAAAATGCAAATAACTGGAGGTACGACTCAATGAGTGAAGGAAACATCTAGAGGGACACAAGGGGAATTTAATTAAGAAAGAGAAAACAAATTCAGCTATTATAAGACTAGTGGAGATTATAATAGACACAGAAGTCGGTCAGGGTATATGAAAAAAAAAACGTCAGTCCTTTCCCGTACTAGCGTGGCAAGGCGGTGGTAACGCAGGAATGTGACTTCGTGGTGTGGAGTGTCGGCAGAAGTGGACGCACTGAGGATTAGCGTGTGCACCGCCGCACGCGGCACTTGAAGAGAGCATCTGATGCCGCCCCGAGGGTTGCAAACTTTCCTTGTGCGGAGTGTCGGTTGGGGACCCCGGAGCAGACCCGGAATGTTCCGTACGCACGGCTGGACACGCAGACCCGTGTCGTGCTCGGTAAGCGATGCGAGTCCTCCTTTGCTCTTTTGCGCCTGGGTGCCATCTTCTGCGGTGGCAATCGCAGCAGTGAGGTGCAGTAGACGGAGCGTGCGGAGAGAGCCTAGATTACAGAGTTTTCCGACTGCTCGATCGTGGTGTACCACAGCGTTTGCGAGACGAGCCGCGAGAGGGTGGCAAAAGCGTTGATCTTCTGGAAGCCTCTCCGCCTGCTTCACGAATGCCGCGACACGATTACGCAGCCGCGTGCGCACTTGCGACCAATTTTCCGCTTGGTTTTGAGAGGAACCCTCCCTTCAATATAGAACTCTCCACAGTAAAGCCCCTGTATACTGAAGGTAGCGCCAGTTTTCCTCCTTTTCCATTAGTGACTGAGAAGATATGCAGAATTGTGGTGAACAAGACATAATTACGGGGTCGCTGGTAATTCTACTCACTTGGAAGAACTATGCCCAGCAAACATCAGAAATGTTACACAAACAAAAAAAGAAGAAATATCTGGTAATGGTTCGACGAACTGTCATATAGCGACGAAGTGCCCTATGACGAATTGATCTATGTGACGAATAGCCCTGCTACTAGTTGAAGTAACGTAGAGCGAATTGCCCTTCGACAAACGGTCCTACAGCCAGTTGGCACGAAGCTCCATGCTGGAAAATTTGCATCAATATCATTCATTCATTTATCCATGGTATGCACAAACGCTTGCTAGAAGAATTCTGGTCGTCTTCCCAACGCCTCGCGAGAAGAACGGCGTTTGGCTAAGGGCAGAGAAGGAAGGTGGGCTCCGTTCTGCTACAAGCGAAACACTGAGAGACGGAACTAGGTTTGTCTCTCTGTTCAATCTGTCAAAAATGGCCTTCATGAAAATGCCTGCTGCGAAGCAGTGCCAGAAACAGTCCGTTCTTTGCTGCCGAATGTGAAATTGAAGAAAGACTATTTGCATATAGCGAGCATATTTATATATTAACTCGAATGGGATAGCTGCAACAATGTTATCGTTTACATAGGCAACAGTTCAATAATATACGAGGGGCGTTCATAAGGTTCGTATCATTGTCACAAAGGAATAGAGATTCAGAAATCAAACTCGAGTAGGAGTTGGGACTTTCTCTACTTGTTTGCCACCAAACGTTACTCACTTTTGCCAGCGATGAACCACATGCCGGAGGCCATTGTTTTAGAACTCCTCGTTTTGAGCGTTCAGGAATCGCTCCACTTCAGCAATCACTTGGTCGTCGTCCTTGAAATGCTTTCCTCTTGTTTGGCCACACTGGGAGTGTCAGCGCCATTTAACCATAGTTTCATAAACTTGGGCGTTGCCCTAGAACAACGCTTTCAGACTGGAATAAATATCCTTGGCATTCCTTCCCCTTCAAATGGAAATAAACAAATCACTGCATGTGCTTGGCACCGACGGGTGGTGCCATATTGGTTTCGACTCCCTAGTGGCGTTCCGCGCTACTATAGCACGCGATGTGTACACTGTGCGGAAGCTAGAGGAAAGAGCGCCTCTTTTGTTACGCTTTTTTATATTTTTTGTGCCGATAATACGGACTTTATGAACGCCCCTCGTTGCGATATATGTTAAAATTAATTGAGCTCAGAAGCGGACACGTGGAAGTTTGGAACAGCCTTCACGAGTTCAGCCCAATTTTGGTTTAAGCGTGGTGACGATATGCACTGCACCACCAATAGCGAAAGAGCTCGGAGAAACTAATTGATATTCGATTCGAAAATATTCGGCCAGAAGCACTATTAGCCTCGAATTCGCTTCGAACTCAAAATCCACCGACTCGCACAGGACTACCAAGCCTTCATGACGCTCTCTCGTGATAAAACCGTAAGCAAGGTACCACTGATTCAGTACAAGTTGCCGAACAAAATAGATGACGCTCCGTGTTCCGAGTGCAGAACCCAAGCGCTGTCATCATCCATGCACCTAGAAGACAAGGCCCCTAAAATGTCATGAGTAGTGAATCCCCGCTTAGGTAGGTCAGCGTCAACATCACCGTCACCACCTCGTGTCTCGCACGATGACGCCGTGCGCAGGCCTTGTCTTCTAGGTGTTCATTGCAACATCGCAGACGTTAGCCAACGATAGGACGTTCTCGCCAAGAAGGCCTCATTTGTCGTTCTGAGTCAAAGGTCGCCTCCGCAAAAAAGTAACCTGCTCTTAATTTTTGTTTTTGTTTTTTTCACTCAACGGGATTTTTTTTTTTTTTGGCACACGTTTGGGCGAGGAGAGCTTCTGGGTTCACTGAATGCTACAATAAATATGCGATGGTTCTTTCAGCGTCCGGGCTTTGTTACGACTTCGCCTCTGGGCTCACACCTATTTTCTGATGAAGGGATTTTGTAATCCGCTGACATTGCACGGACATGCTTACGTGGAAGAAGTCTCTTGTTGCGACGTGTTGGTTCATCCGTGGAGTTAATATTGGACCGTGTAAAGAAAACGTCCACCAAACAACCGTTTAAAAAACACTAACACCCCCCCCCCCCTCAAAAAAAAGAAAAGAAAATAAACATTTATTGCCGAGGTGATTTATTAGGAGACTACCTATCAATATTTTGCTGCAGGAGTCACGAATATTTTTAATATAGCCAAAAAACTCAGCTACTCGAATTCGAAACCAATCCACGAGCACGGAAGCTTACGGCCGGCAGTCACCTGGCTACACCCAACCGCGTTTTTTTTCCCTCCGCTTTTTTGGTTTTGAGCAGACCGACAAACTTGAGTGAACCGTTTGTCGCGGGTTTGCTTGCTTTGAAATTTTATTCCTTCCGCTCGATGTTCTGCGCTCGCAGATCGATTGGCCGTTACCACGAAACGTCAGTCCGAAGTAGCGGCCCCGTCGAAACGTTGGTTCTGTCGTGAGCCGCCATCGCGTCTTCCAGCCTCGCGATGGCGGCGCGATGGGTTTTTGAATCTATGTACAGTGTTTCTGCATTTCATGTACAGAAACACTTTATCGATAACCTTATTTATTAAAAATCATTGGGCAATTCTTTCCAACAGAGACAATAACGTCCAGCGTAGTCGCCTGTCTTCACCCCAACTTACATCGCCCCAGAAATCATAAAACAGGTTTATTTTGAACGATTATTTATTTATGTATTTATTTCGCGATACAATTAGTTCCGCAGCGATGAATGTAATAGAAGTGCGCAGCAACAAAAGAAAACAGCTATAACAGACACAGAGGAGCAGAACGCCAGTGGTGTCATCGTTCCACAAAAGCACATATGTAGGCGACTGCACCAACTCTGAAACGGGAGAGGGATCGCGGGCTGGCGCACACCCTAATCTGGACACTTGGCGAGAAAGTCGGCGAGAAATTTGGCGGCCAATGATTGGCCGACGCCGCACTTGACCTTGGTGCCGGCCAATCATAGCCGCCGGATTTCTCGCCGACTTTTTCGCCAAGTGTCGAGATTAGGGCTCCAGCTCGGAGCACGTGGAGCGAAATCTCACCCCTGCAGAACCCAGGGGTCCTGGGTTCATTCAATCCAACGAGGTAGAGGGCTTAGAGTGATAAACCGGAAGTTCGGAAGTGGCACCCCCGGTTGCCGCCATTTTGTACGCAAAAGTGACCACACGTCACGTGACCTCACAAGAGCCGTGACGTCACCGGTAAGATGGCAGCGCCCAGAGCTGGGGAATGCGAGTTTGTTCGGTGCGCGGTGGCCGCGATGTGTAGCTGCTTTCCGACGACTTCGGTCTTCTTCGTGCTCGCTGACGCAGGTATAATGTGAAAATATGAAGAAATGAGACTTTATTACCTTTTTCCGCAAGATCGCCCTGTATCATCTGGATATTAACACCTTCGAGACAGCATCAGCCGTATCGCCGTACCGGTGCTCGGATTCCCGGATGTGTTCGCCGGTCGATAGAACTTTGAGTGCTTTTAGCATGCAATTTTCGCTTTCTCTTAGCTTTGTTTGAACGTTGGAATGTCTGAGAATCGACGCGAAATGTATACGTCGGACGTAGGGCCTAGGGGAATTCGTTTCAGCCCTAGGTAACTGCATAATCACAGCCAACTTTTAGCGAGGAAGCTCCTGTGATCTTTACGTTTTGTACTTATAAACAATTTTACGATATAACATATATTCGCATTTTTCTAGCTTCGTTTGAACGTCTGAGAATCGAAGCGAAAGGTATACGTCGCGTGAGGACTTAGGAGAAGTTGTTTCAGCCCTGCGTCACCGAATAACCATAGAAACTTTTAGCGAGGAAGCTCCCGCGATCTTTAACCTTTTGTGCTAATCGACGATTCTACATTCGATCGCTTTTCTTCCTTTTTTGTGTGAGTGCGAATTGCACACTTATTTTCAGCTGCGAGGATGACGTTTTTATTGAGTGGGGGGATGAATAAATCGTTGCAGGCACCTGCTTCAATGCTATTCGACTTGCTATTTTTGGTGTACACATAGATTAATTGCACAATTTTCTCTTCCGTAGGAGTTTTTGCAGTAATACTTTTTTTTTCACCAAGAGTGCATTGTATTAGTCGGTCAATTGTTTACTTGTTCTAGTTACCTGTACAAGATGATTCATTTGTGTTCACCCTTTGCCCGAAAAGCAGTCTTGTTGAAAAATGTTGACTACCATTCCTTTCGGTCTCTTCAATAAACTTCTTTCTAAAGTGTGGGCTGCCTATACTTCGTATTACCATAACCTGGAAAAGGGCAACCGCCACAGCCCCTCGTGCCAATCAGATTGACGGAGTGAAGGCATGTGAGAAATCTGTGTTGACGAGCACTCTCTCCAACATGCATATTGACTCACCAAGACTGTAGCCTTCGCCGCTTGCCAAATGGTGATGGAACGAGTTACAGTAGGTACCACTCTAATTGCCCAAGGCCTTCATACTTTGGGCATTTGTTCGACAAGAATGTTATGTCCGCCATCACTGTGAACTCGGCCGAGCGCCTATTGGACTCGAATGCTGCATTAGCGTTCGACGTGAACTGGAGTATATTCGTGTGCTTTGCACCGAAAAAAAAATGGCGACAGTTGTGTTGCTTGATGGGGTTTTGCAAAGAATCTAATGTGTCATACGTATTGGAAGTGTCCTGCTATATAACAATGCATGAACACATACCATTAAACTAGATGCTCAGAGGTGTGTTTGTTTTTGCAACTAACAAGTTACAGCAGTGTGCTTTAATGTTATTATCATGTGCGTGGTTTTAAGTATCCTCTCTGCAATGCCTACAAAGGCCCCTGGAGAGAATAAATTAATAAATAACATTTTCACATCACTGGAGTTGGTTTTCGGATGCGCCATATGTTCAGGAGAAGTCGAACGAGTGCAGCCCAATGCAACCAGTCTGGTATGTCCCATTAATTAATATTGAGGGGTCAGAGATGCGAGTGTCCTCAAAAGTTCCAGCACGTGCGGTGAACACAATTCTTTGTGTAGAGACTCTGAAGACGTTAAGGCGAGCGGAAATATGTTTATTAGGTTAGTGTATCAAATATGTTGATTTCCACTTGATTACGTAATTATTGGTTCTTTGCAAATGGTTCTATAACGAGTTCTTTCTGCGACAGTCTCGTGTCAGGCGTTCAGTCATAGTACCTGTGCTGCTTGTTGTCGGATGATGCTCCTGGCACGTCGGTGTTCAGTTTGGTCGAGTGGCAACTTTGACCGACTGATGCCGTCTTGTAATCGTACGTCATGTGCGGCCACTGACATCTGATGCACTGAAGCTGCAGGGCTGGCTTCTAATCCGCAAATCTTCCTGGTAGTTTTCTGCATCAATGCAGCAAGCTCGGGCATGTATGAATGCTTCGGCGTTGGGGTGTCTCGTTGAATCGGCATTGAATAGTAACGGGTAGCCGATGGCGGTCGTCGTGACTTTGTGGCATAAGTCGGCCTCGGATCGTCAGATGCCGCTTCGCTCGAAGAAGACTCCAGATGAATAGCCTGTCAAACTTGTTCCGAAACAATCTCCGCAATCAAAATAAAAGCCGGGCAACTGATGGCAGGAAGTAGCTTCCTGGTCTCCTCCCGGACAACGTCGTGGATGTCGCGGAGGCCTGGGAGGCTGGCATTGAAGTTGCAGCCGGACGACTCGAGTGTCGAGAAGCTGGGGAGTTGTTGATAGCGACAGGCTCGGGCCTGCAGTGTACATTCAATGTTGGAAGCCGCGGTGATATGAACCCTTCGGCTGTTGTCGTGGAGTTGCGGACAAGGCTGCCGGAGGTGTTGTACCTCACATGAGGGACATGGGATTCTTAGCTTCTTGTCTTCTGTAACATCAGGGTTGGCGGGGGTGCTTGATGACGCCCAAAACATCTTCCACGAAGGCGGTGACGCTCTTGTTGGGGCCGCATCCTGGACAGAATCAGGAATTCGGCTCTCCCTGGTCAATGTTGGCTGATGAACGTGCACTTCAGCTCGATCGTGCAAACTTCCCACGACGTTAAGGAGGATTCGTGGTTCTCAAACCAGTGCCTGGCAGTTTCTTCCACGAGAAGTATAGGTTCTGCAGGAGCTGGTTGTCCGTCTACCGACTGTGGCGGGCGACACGGCCATATATTTCAATCCAGCCCTCGACGTCTTCATACACCTTGCGTGAAAGGGCATCGGAGTGCGAGGTGCGACGGGCATGCAAACGATGATGGGAGCGGACGTGGTTTGCTGCTACAGGTTTGTCATTGTTGGCTTAGTCAGCTTCGGTTTTCCTGGCAAAAGACAGAATTCCGGGGGTTTTTGCTGGTAGCAGCGACTGGCTCGGATTTCAGGTTCTTCGTGGTGCATTTCCAAGGTTCGTCCTTGCGGTACTCGCTCGTCTTGCGGTTTTTCTGCCGGGCTTGGAAGAGGACTTGGTTCACGGCTTGCCGGGCGTTTGAGACGCGGGATAATCCGCTACCCGTGTCTTAATTGTTATCGGGCAATTCGGCTGAGGAGCCGCCAGGGTCCACACAGAGTGAAGGGCTATGGATTAAGTGTGCAGCACCTCCACCAGAACATACGATGACAGCTGAGCATGGCCTGGAACTTTCCAGAACAGTAAATATTGATAGAAAATAGGACAGGAGCAAGCATCTGTGACAATATAACAAAACAGACAAAAGAGAGTCTATCCTGACCACTAAAAAAGCTGCATTGTTTTAGAGGCATTCTGTTCGAATAAATCCTCTCCTTCGGGGTTTGGCGACTGCCGTGGACGAACTGAACTGAAATGGATGTGGAACCACTTTTCTGATAATGAGCCGCGGCAGACTGTCGTCGTAAAGCGGCGTGAACGGGTGGACTGGGTAGGTAACACGCGCGATGAAATGTCCATACAGCTTGCAATTCGCGTACCGAGTGTTGGTGAAACTTGTGTCGACGAAACGTGCGACAGAAAAGCGGAATCAATACCAACTGCAACACCTGTGCTCCGTGAAAGTGCACGTCTACGCCAGAACAATTTAGGAAGCAGCACAGCATCACCTAAAGCACGGCACAGGAACTACCAACTTGAAGCACTTGAAGGCAGCTCTCCGGTGCGCCGCACAACCAAAGTGAGCATTCGGTCATTTGAACGAAGCGGCACCACGATTGCACACTGCCAAGCACGACTCACGCAATTTCCGTCGCTAAACTGCGTATCCAAACATATTGCACACGCTTCACTGCAGACCTCGAAGATTCCGATGCTCAACGAGAGCACAGAAACGTCGCGTTAAAATGTACTTGCGGTATCCGAATCAATCCGAGGTCCGAGCAACGTAGGGCCGATTGTCTCTTTCGTGGCAATATCCCCGTCGGTCACCTGCGAAATGCACACCGTTCCTCCTTCTGTTCACGTTATACCTACGTCAGACACCACGCTGAACTCTGAAGTCGCTTTCGACCGGCCTCATATGACGGCTTCCGCGTCTGAAATCAACTCGCCGACACGAACGAACAACAAACAACGCATCCGACAAGCTCCGGCCCAGCTGGGACCAGCCGCTGCCTGGGCGCTGCCATCTTTCCTGTGACGTCACGTATTTGGTTTGGTCATGTGACGAGTGGTCACATTTGCGTACAATGGCAGCCGCCTTATGGGGGTCACTTTCGAGTGCAGACCGGAACCCCGGTTTATCGCTCTAAGCCCCTCTACCTCGTTGATTCAATCCCACCCCTGCCCGTTTCGAACTGGATGAGCATCGTACCGGCGTGCGGTAGTGTATCACTACTGCGTAGCGCACGAAGACCCCAGGCTAGCAGTCGAACTGCACAGGCTCCAGTGCTCACCTACAGTGGGTAACAATGTCGCCATGCTCTGGCAGACTGAACTCCCGCTGTATAAACAACTCACGACTAATTATTATAATGCAATTAAATGCAAAGGTGCAAGCAAGCTGGACAAGAATGACGAAAATAATCCCCTATGTTCCCCTTCTCCAAAAATTATTTTCGTCACGACTAATATTTTTTTTTTCCTGAAACGGGGTTTTTCCGTTTCTTCTCTCAACGCATTCCATTCCCTTAGCAAATTCTCTCTCTAAAAAAGGGGAAAAATGTTGTGTTTGGAGAAAATGAAGAAGTAGAGTGAGTTAATAAAGCAAGAAGCAGTTCAGAATCAAGCAGCGTGCTTCATAACACCTTCCTATTCAGCTACCTTAACGTCAATGTTCTCCCCCTTTGCCTGAAGTTCGTTCAACTATTTCTCTTGTGTGCCTAGTTCCTAAATTCTATTGCAGCAAATGCTACTCGGATGTTTCTTTCCTTCAAATACCTGACAGATCGATCCATTGTACCAGAAAAGCGTAAAAGGTTTCAACGTTTGACCGGTTCAACAAGCGCATCCATTAACTCACCTCTTCCACGTAAACTGCAAGCATGGAACGGCCTTTCCGAATCTTTAGTGCTCAAACGACATAGTTCCGCAACAATCTTGGGTAATTTGTTTATATATCCGACACATTTCCAACCGGAAGTGCTTTTTGTTTTGTTTCGCTTATATTTGCATTTGTGAATTGTTGACTCCCCTTACCTGATGCTCTACATAAACGTCTAAGGTATTGCAAATAAATAAATCATACACTATTCCGATCGGCATTCCTTCGTTAACCATTCGACCGGGCCGCAACATGCTACAAAACGACACCTAGAGCCACTAAATGAGCTGCGCTTAAAGTATCGGCCCTCTGTTCACCGACATTGTTGTGGGCGCGGCGCCCACAGCAATGTCGGTGAACGAAAGCCCCAAGCACCAAAATGGCGGCCATTTTGGTGCTTGTGCAGAGCAGACGCAACTGCCGATCGTCATGATTCAAAAGTGAGACTTCCTCAACATATTACATTCGGTGTTAGGACGCTCATGTAATATTTGCTTTGCTCTGTCGCAAATTGTTTAAACATTTGCAAAGGACAGAAAAGCGTTCCCTGTGATTTCAGATAAAGCGTCAGACAACTGGCAACCATGATATTAAGCCACAAGATGGGTCAGTGTCGTTACTGTGAAGCGTAGCTTATTTAGTGGCACTAAGGAGACCCATTTGTACGGCATGTCGTTTCTGCCGTCG